>CM060359.1:180080454-180103898 GCA_030545235.1 Helianthus tuberosus
AAATTTATGCAACCTGGTTATTACACAGGGTTTTAAGCTAGTAAACGCATAAATTAAAGCAGTTAGTTAGTGATTTACATGTTCGATACGAAAGAAGGAATGATTTAGAAATCCCTAAGGGGGGTGATTGGTTCAGAGAATGATTTGGAATTAGAGTTGGAATTTGTATACAAATTAAAATTTGAAGAATTTGGATTTGGATTTAAACATTCCAATTGGAATTGGAAATTGTTGGAGTTGGAATCTCAATTCCATTTTTGTTGTGTTTGGTTGTCAAATGACTTGGAATCCATCACCCCAGTACCCACAACCACCAGTTCGGGGTCGAAACGGTACGGGTTAAAACGGTACAGGTCGAAACGGTACGCGTCGAAACGGTACGGGTCAAAACGGTATGAGTCGAAACGGTTCGATTTGAAACGGTACGTGTCTAAACGTTGGTGTGGAAACGTTACGGGACGAAACCGTTGGTGTCGAGACGGTACGCTACGAAATCGTTGGTGTGGAAACGTTACGGCTCGAAACCGTTCGCGTCGAAACGGTATGGGTCAAAATGGTACGATTCGAAACAGTTCGCGTAGAAACGGTTTGATTTGAAACGGTACGAGTCAAAACTGTTCGCGTCGAAACAGTGCGTGTTGAAACTTTGCGGGTCGAAAAGATCGAAGATTCCAATGAATTTACTTTAAGGGGCGTTTGGTTCGCAGGAATTCAATGGAATTTAAGGGAATTGGAATTTGAATTTATCACTTAAGATATTTGGTTCACAGAATTTGATGGAATTGGAATCCCAATTCCAATCTTCATGTGTTTGGTTGACATTGGAATTGGAATTAGGCATGAATTCCTTCAATTTCCTTTAACTAAAGTGTAACACCTCAAAAACGGGTTTGGTAATCAAACCACGTTAATAGTGACAACGGGTAAAATACCGTTAGTGGTAAAAAAATAATATTAGGATTTAAATAAATAAACTTGATGTTAATTAAAAGGAGGATAAATACTTCGAGAAAAAAAAGTATATAGAAGGCCCGAATTAACGGGACATAAAATAAAACGGGTTATCACTTCCCGAACCCATTGAGTTAACTAAGAATAATTAACCTAGTTAATAATATGTGATTAAGTGATGAAAAACGAATTATAGCTTCTTTCGAAACAAAACTAAACATGAGGGGCCAAAAGGGTTAACTTGAAAGTTAACTAAATAAATAACAAAAAAAAAAAAAAAAGAAACACACACATGTGTGTGCGTAGGATCGACCAGGAGAAAGCTCCATGGGAGCCTAACCCTAACATCAACAAAATCTTCAAACTGGATGATCAATCGAAGGCCAAATCAGGATTTGAATATATATAAACGATCACCTAGTCAAGGGGATCGTAAGGTATGTCGAAATTTTAACATTCATGAAGTTGTGAAAATTAGTTAACTTTGCATGGTGCGATCTATGTATGAATCGTAGAGGCTATGACCGAATTAATGAAGTATGATTTCTTAGGAACAAACCCTAAGTAGAAATTTGAAGTGAAATTGCTATGATTTGAATAAATTGATGATTTACCACACTTAGATAAGTGGGTTTTGACTATGTAGTGAAGATGATGATATACACATGTTTAAGATCATCATATTTGATAATAGAAACAAGGCACTCGAACGAATCACGCGATTTGGGTGCTTGTTCATACAGGGTTGAAATAGGTTTTTTTAAACGTTATGATGAAATTTGGTAGTGTAGGATCGGTTTTAACTCCGAAACGATTGCGAACCGACTCGTGTAACGTGCAGAATCCGTACACAAACGTGACCGAACACACAAGACGTAATATAATCGGTGATTCGATTGATGAATATGAAAACGTACAAGCACCTGAATCACGATGTCACTTTCTCTCTCTAGCCTCTAGCTCTCCAAGTCTTCAAATGAGCAAAAGTCTCAATGTCTAACCCTAAGACTTCTATTTATAGGCCTTGGAATTAATGAGACTTCTCACTAATTACCAAAATACCACCTTGCTATTTCTATCTAATTATTACAATATAAAGCTCAAGAATTCCTCTATTTCAGCTACGAATCGGATTTGACGAAGGCGATAGACATAAATGCACCAACAGGTGGCTATGTTCATGAAACTAGGTGTATGAGATCATGTTATCTACTAATTGATAGATAAAACTTGATTTTATTAAGTGTTCGGATGAACGCTAGTGATAGGAGGAAACAGGTTTCACTCGTATATGAGAAACCCTTAGTTCTTGCGAAAATACTTGAATAAATTAGTCTTGATAATCGCTTGAACTAGTTGAAGTATAGGAAACGTAATGAACTTGGGTAGAAGATATTTTAAAACGGTAGCATCATTATAATGTCTACCGGATAGTTGATAAGATCGCCTAAATAAATTATTGAACACAAATATGCAATTCATACGATTAAGGGTAATTGACTTCTAAAAGTCAAATTTATCAATGACGAAGTCGAATAGTAGTTTCGACATAGAATTCGTAAGATGGAATAGTCGTATATGATAATGACTAAACTAACCGTCTTACGAATTATGATGATAGTTGACGCTCGACAAGCTAGGTGGAAGCTTGGGAAAGAAGCGGGTCAAATGGAGCGAGTACGCGGAAAAAGAGCATAGCCGGATGCAAGGTAAGTGAAACTTACACCTTATTGTAGAATACGTATCTATTATATAAGTTGTAAATACAATAGAAATAATATTCGAAATATGGTTACCGATTCGGAATGATACGGGTTGGAACTAAAAACAAGTGTTAAAAACCATAGTAAGGGTAAAATGGGGTGGAACGGTAAATTAGTCACGAAAAGACTAAGATAAAATGAGTATTCGAACGGCTACTTATTAAAGAAGCTTAAACTAATAAAAATAGTAAAACGGATCAAATGGTAATATTGATAACATTTGACAATTTGCGACTAATAAGTGTATGTCGAGTCTCATGCTCGCAGGATGAACGGCTCGTGAATTAGCGATGCTATGAAATAGCAAATAAGTGAAGACAAGGTATTAAAACGGGTCAATATGTTGATCCGAGTCAGGTACGCATGATTATGTTGTAGTTAAAAGTGCTATATTGGTCAAATATTTGGTGAGAGTCTTTCGTCGTAAAATAAGAGACTAGAATTGACCAAAAAGCCCTTAATGGGTAAATCGGGCAAACGACCTTTAGAAGCCGTTTAGAAACTTGTATTATAAATTTGTAACCCTTAGATACATGTAAGAGTTGTAGGCATATACTTTGTAGGTTAAATGCCTAAGAACGGGTCAATTATGTAAAATGACTAAACGAAGGGTAAAAATTTGGAATTAGGGGTCCTTATGTAAATCCACCACAAGAAAATAGTGGTGGTGGAATGTAAGTAACTATTTAAATATGGGAACGCGAGTTGTGAAAAGAGAAGAGCGGATTTGATGCTTTAATGCACAAAAATCCCCTAAACGGGTCAAAATGAATTATGCGCGTAACTTGGGTGTTTGCCCTGTAATTCACAAAAGTTATGAATCCAAGATAGAGATCTTGAGTTAAATACTTTGGTATATGATTCATGATTAACTAGAAACAAGTTTGGAGGTCTTAAACACAAACGGGTCAAAATGTGGATTTTGAATAATAAGCCGAGTGCTTAAAAATTTAGAATTTTATTAGTTTGAATGTCGGATTTTAACTCCATGCGATGGAGAATTAAATTACGGACGCGTAGGAAAAAGAATCACGTAAAACGGATATGTAGAACGAGAGTTATGAAGTTTCAAAGTTTGAATTTTGGTTTAAGGTTGAGCTGGGCAAGTTCAGCAGCAAATAAAGGAACCTTCTGTCGAAAATAGGGCGTGGCGTAGCGCGACATCCCGTAGCGTAGCGCGAAGCCCCAAGGGGACGAAAATTGTTTGAATTTTGTTGTTTTGACTCATGAAACTTGTTTTAACATGTATTTAACTTATCAAAACTAACTTTATTGTTGGTTTTGATATTAGGAGATGTAGGTGGCATTCCGGATGAAGATCAATGATTAACAAGAACCGAACACACCTCTTAATGAAGCTTCCGCATTTGATATGTTATGTTTCTTACAAGTGGATTATGTAAACACTTTTAACTATGTTTTGGATGTTGTAAACATGTTTAAACACTCGTAATGTAAAAGTTTTTGATAGGTGGCATTTTCTTATAAAATGCTTACTTTAATTTTATATATTAAAATTAAATGACTATGGGTGTTACAAGTTGGTAATCAGAGCTCAAGGTTAAAGAGTAAAGCGTGTTCGGTTTGAGGCTTGATCGCATAATCCGGTAAGTACATGTATTTTAATGGTTTAGCATGTTAAAGTTTTGTAAACAACACATGAGGTTATCGTTTAATACACGTTACACCAATCAAATCAATAGAGGATTGATATAGTCGACGAAATTACGTGTGTAGACACGTATAATAGAAAAGCCTTGTATTATAATACGGTCGTTTATTAATGTCGAAATTACTAATTTTTGTAAATGTTTTAATTGAAGGATACTCGCACCTAAAGATGGCGAGAGTGTAATAAGTGACGGATATGACAGAGGAATGGTCCGATGTATGACAAGTAGAGCATACTCACCAAGGACTAAATCGCGTAACAATCGCGAATAAGAGTAATGGCAAGGAAAGCCCGTCGGGGCAAGCATTACCAGGTGCACGTTTTACATTTAATCGCACAAATAGCAATATGCAACAAACATGTAGAGAATGACTATTGCATACGTAGAATAAAACATGGAAAACCTGAATAAGACACCTATTCAGGATGATGTTTCCAAGAGAAAAATTTAGTAGAAAAATGTGTTATTCACGATTGTGAATAACAAAACAACAATAGAGTTAGTTTATGTGGAAACTTGGACGGCGGTAATTATCCAAGTGAATAATTCTCAATATTATGCTAATAAGAAAAGTAGAGATCACATTAACGAATGTGATTACATAATAGTTTGATAGAAAGAAAACATTTTATATGTTCAAGGGCAAAACAAGTAAAACTAATAATTGTCGTTTAGCAATTAAATAAAGTTTTATGGAATGAAATCAAAGATATAGAAAGATTAGAGGCGTTACTTACATGGGGTGCAATGTGAAAATTATAAAAAGGTCATGTGTACCATGTGTTGATCGCTTACTCTGGCCAAGTAAGTAGTGAACACATGATACCATGAACTTCTTATGATGGACACATTTACGTCCGATGTAGTAAGGACGGGGTGAATGGGACGAACTAAAAGGTACCCAAAACTGATCAAATAAGTAAACTATTTTATAATAAACGTAAACGCAAGCCTGATGATGGAAGCGTATTACGTTAGTATAACGAGCCCAAGGGAAAGGATAAGAATCAAAGTGAATGAAAATACAAACCAACTAATGAGAGGGCTAAGGCATAGTGGATAAAGTTTGACTGTCATAACTGATGAAATTCACACTGACAAGTCAAAGGGGTAGAATCAGGAATAAAAGACTTGGTCGAATAAAAGCAATGAAATTCGTTAAGACGACCAAATGAATCAAAACGAAGTCCTAATGCATACCGGAATTCAGATGTATGCGTAAACCAAGAGACGGGAGCGCGGATTAGAAAGTCAAAAGACTCGGATTTATGAGTTATGACTAAAAGAATAATAAAATTTTGCAAACAGAATTTCGATAGGAATGTTCAACTATTTCGAGGTTGGACGACTTAAATAAAGAAAAGGTTTGACTGTCGTAAGTGATGGATTCACATGAATATGTCAAACTGGTCAAATAAAGTATAAATACTTGATGGTCCAATAAGCGCAAACCGAATAATGGAAGCGCGAGATATTGATGAACCTATGGGATAGGCCGTAAAAGAGTATAAAAAGGAAAACGCAAACCAGTGAAACCGAAGAGTTACAAACATTAAGATAAAGAACCCGGGTAATAGGTTGAAAGGAAATAGAGGCGTAAGCCAAATAACGGTAAGCGAAGAACAAACTGACGTGTAAATGACGTAAGAAGTCATAGAGTCGGGAGAATGGTCCGAATTAAAATGATTGTAGTCACGAACTACAGCTAGAGTTAACGGATTTTAAATGCAAAAACAAATGATTTTCAAACATAAACATGGTGCTTTGACACCAAACATGTATTTAAAAAAATGACATGAGTAAAGAAATGATCTACGGGATCATCATAACCTTCGGGTTATAAACAGTGTAAAGGTCTACGGGACCATAATGACCTTCGAGTCATGAACGAAAAGAAAAGAACTATAGAGGCCTCACCTTAATAAGGAGAAAGGCTAATGAAAAACCCCGAGAGGCTAAGTGAAAGAACCTACGGATCAATAATGTAAAGCGAGGAAACTGGTTGTAACTCCCTGCATAAAATAATAACGGAAGATAAAATTTGTATAAGCGATGAGTTTCGCTAAGCTAACCGAACAGGTTAAAATGAAGAGATCATAAAAATTTTGGTGGACAAAAGTGAAAGATTTCACTAAAACATCTAAACGGGCTGAAGTGACAAAAGAATTCACGATTATTAAATTGTGTTATTTTCACAAAAGGGCGAAGGCATTACCAAAATGACAACAGAAAGGAATAAATCATTGGACGTAAATTCCTTGATGTGAGAAATTGACATGAGTTAAAAGAAAATGTTAAACTAAAATTTAGTTTTAGTGAGAAATAACGTTTTAACAAATATAAATATTATGAGAGGAATTGGAAAACGGAAAACACTAAAAGAAAGGGTGTGAAACGATATATTCGAAAAGAAGATTTTCGATAAAGAAAAGTTTATATAAACTTAAAATGATGTGATGTGATCGCGATCAAGAAAACTAATATGTAATATAACCACGTTATGGCGTAAACTATGAAATGGGAATAATAAAGGTTTGTAAGCCTCGAGAAGGCAAAATGGATATAACCGAGTGAAGGAGTATAAGGTAACCGGTGACTAATAAGTCTAACCGCCAAGATAAGTAATTAATAGAGAGAAGGGACATAAGATTAAAGTAGTGGCTCACGGAGCCTTACACGGGAAAAGCGCATATGCTTCGAAACCAAAAGGACATTACCATACTCTTCTAGTAAGATTATTGAATTCGAGCAATGCTCAAGTAATTACCGAAACTAAACCCATGGAGATAAACCTAAAGAACTAAGTAAGAAAGGTTTCGAGGACGAAACCTCTTTAAGGGAGGAGACTTGTAACACCCCAAAAACGGGTTTGGTAATCAAACCACGTTAATAGTGAAAACGGGTAAAATACCGTTAGTGGTAAAAAATTAACCCGGTCAATATTAGGATTTAAATAAATAAACTTGATGTTAATTAAAATGAGGATAAATACTTCGAGAAAAAAAAAAGTATATAGAAGGCCCGCATTAACGGGACATAAAATAAAACGGGTTATCACTTCCCGAACCCATTGAGTTAACTAGGAATAATTAACCTAGTTGATAATATGTGATTAAGTGATGAAAAACGAATTATAGCTTCTTTGGAAACAAAACTAAACTTGAGGGGCCAAAAGGGTTAACTTGAAAGTTAACTAAATACATAACAAAAAAAAAAAGAAACACACACATGTGTGTGTGTAGGATCGACCAGGAGAAAGCTCCATGGGAGCCTAACCCTAAAATCAACAAAATCTTCAAATTGGAGTATCAATCGAAGGCCAAATCAGGATTTGAATATATATAAACGATCACCTAGTCAAGGGGATCGTAAGGTATGTCGAAATTTTAACATTCATGAAATTGTGAAAATTAGTTAACTTTGCATGGTACGATCTATGTATGAATCGTAGAGGCTATGGCCGAATTAATGAAGTATGATTTCTTAGTAACAAACCCTAAGTAGAAATTTGAAGTGAAATTGCTATGATTTGAATAAATTGATGATTTACCACACTTAGATAAGTGAGTTTTGACTATGTAGTGAAGATGATGATATACACATGTTTAAGATCATCATATTTGATAATAGAAACAAGGCACTCGAACGAATCTCGCGATTTGGGTGCTTGTTCATACATGGTTGAAATGGATTTTTTTAAACGTTATGATGAAATTTGGTAGCTATGTTCATAAAACTAGGTGTATGAGATCATGTTATCTACTGATTGATAGATAAAACTTGATTTTATTAAGTGTTCGGATGAACGCTAGTGATAGGAGGAAACGGGTTTCACTCGTATATGAGAAACCCTTAGTTCTTGCGAAAATACATGAATAAATTGGTCTCGATAATCGCTTGAGCTAGTTGAAGTATAGGAAACGTAATGAACTTGGGTAGAAGATATTTTAAAACGGTAGCATCATTATAATGTCTACCGGATAGTTGATAAGATCGCCAAAATAAATTATTGAACGCAAATATGCAATTCATACGATTAAGGGTAATTGACTTTTTAAAGTCAAATTTATCAATGATGAAGTCGATTAGTAGTTTTGACATAGAATTCGTAAGATGGAATAGTCGTATGTGATAATGATTAAACTAATCGTCTTACGAATTATGATGATAGTTGACGCTCGACAAGCTAGGTGGAAGCTTGGGAAAGAAGCGGGTCAAATGGAGCGAGTACGCGGAAAAAGAGCATAGCCGGATGCAAGGTAAGTGAAACTTACACCTTATTGTAGAATACGTATGTATTCTATAAGTTGTAAATACAATAGAAATAATATTCGAAATATGGTTACCGACGCGGAATGATACGGGTCGGAACTAAAAACAAGTGTTAAAAACCATAGTAATGGAAAAACGGGGTGGAACGGTAAATTAGTCACGAAAAGACTAAGATAAAATGAGTTTTCGATCGTCTACTTATTAAGTAAGCTTAAACTAATAAAAAGAGTAAACTGGATCAAATGGTAATATTGATACCATTTAACAATTTGCGACTAATAAGTGTATGTCGAGTCTCATGCTCGCAGGATGAACAACTCGTGAATTAGCGATGCTATGAAATAGCAAATAAGTGAAGACAAGGTATTAAAACGGGTCAAGATGTTGATCCGAGTCAGGTACGCATGATTATGTTGTAGTTAAAAGTGCTATATTGGTCAAATATTTGGTGAGAGTCTTTCGTCGTAAAATAAGAGACTAGAATTGACCAAAAAGCCCATAATAGGTAAATCGGCCAAACGACCTTTAGAAGCCGTTTAGAAACTTGTATTATAAATATGTAACCCTTAGATACATGTAAGAGTTGTAGGCATATACATTGTAGGTTAAATGCCTAAGAACGGGCCAATCATGTAAAATGACTAAACGAAGGGTAAAAATTTGGAATTATGGGGTCTTTATGTAAATCCACCACAAAAAAATAGTTGTGGTGGAATGTAAGTAGCTATTTAAATATGGGAACGCGAGTTGTGAAAAGAGAAGAGCGGATTTGATGCTTTAATGCATAAAATCCCCTAAACGGATCAAAATGAATTATGCGCGTAACTTGGGTGTTTGCCACGTAATTCACAAAAGTTATGAATCCAAGATAGAGATTTTGAGTTAAATACTTTGGTATATGATTCATGATTAACTAGAAATAAGTTTGGAGGTCTTAAACACAAACGGGTCAAAATGTGGATTTTGAATAATAAGCCGAATGCTTAAAAATTTAGAATTTTATTAGTTTGAATGTCGGATTTTAACTCCATGCGATGGAGAATTAAATTACGGACGCGTAGGAAAAAGAATCACGTAAAACGGATATGCAGAACGAGAGTTATGAAGTTTCAAAGTTTAAATTTTGGTTTAAGGTTGAGCTGGGCAAGTTTAGCAGCAAATAAAGGAACCTTCTGTCTAAAATAGGGCGTGGCGTAGCGCGACACCCCGTAGCGTAGCGCGAAGCCCCAAGGGGACGAAAATTGTTTGAATTTTGTTGTTTTGACTCATGAAACTTGTTTTAACATGTATTTAACTTATCAAAACTAACTTTATTGTTGGTTTTGATATTAGGAGATGTAGGTGGCATTCCGGATGAAGATCAAGCGATTAACAAGAACCGAACACACCTCTTAATGAAGCTTCCGCATTTGATCTTGTTATGTTTCATACAAGTGGATTATGTAAACACTTTTAACTATGTTTTGGATGTTGTAAACATGTTTAAACACTCGTAATGTAAAAGTTTTTGATAAGTGGCATTTTCTTATAAAATGCTTACTTTAATTTTATATATTAATATTAAATGAGTATGGGTGTTACAAGTTGGTAATCAGAGCTCAAGGTTAAAGAGTAAAGCGTGTTCGGTTTGAGGCTTGATCGCATAATCCGGTAAGTACATGTATTTTAATGGTTTAGCATGTTAAAGTTTTGTAAACAACACATGAGGTTATCGTGTAATACACGTTACACCAATCAAATCAATAGAGGATTGATATAGTCGACGAAATTACGTGTCAACAGAAAAGCCTTGTATTATAATACGGGCGTTCATTAATGTCGAAATTACTAATTTTTGTAAATGTTTTAATTGAAGGATACTCACACCTAAAGATGGCGAGAGTGTAATAAGTTACGGATATGACAGGGGAATGGTCCGATGTATGACAAGTAGAGCATACTCACCAAGGACTAAATCGCGTAACAATCGCGAATAAGAGTATTGACAAGGAAAGCCCGTCGGGGCAAGCATTACCAGGTGCATATTTTACATTTAATCGCACAAATAGCAATATGCAACAAACATATAGAGAATGACTATTGCATACGTAGAATAAAACATGGAAAACCTGAATCAGATACCTATTCAGGATGATGTTTCCAAGAGAAAAATTTAGTAGAAAAATGTGTTATTCACGATTGTGAATAACGAAACAACAATAGAGTTAGTTTATGTGGAAACTTGGACGGGGGTAATTATCCAAGTGAATAATTCTCAATATTATGCTAATGAGAAAAGTAGAGATCACATTAACGAATGTGATTACATAATAGTTTGATAGAAAGAAAACATTTTATATGTTCAAGGGCAAAACAAGTAAAACTAATAATTGTCGTTTAGCAATTAAATAAAGTTTTATGGAATGAAATCAAAGATATAGAAAGATTAGAGGCGTTACTTATATGGGGTGTAATGTGAAAATTATAAAAAGGTCATGTGTACCATGTGTTGATCGCTTACTCTGGCCAAGTAAGTAGTGAACACATGATACCATGAACTTCTTATGATGGACACATTTACGTCCGATGTAGTAAGGACGGGGTGAATGGGAAGAACTAAAAGGTACCCAAAACGGATCAAATATGTAAAATATTTGATAATAAACGTAAACGCAAGCCTGATGACGGAAGCGTATTACGTTAGTATAACGAGCCCAAGGGAAGGGACAAGAATCAAAGTGAATGAAAATACAAACCAACTAATGAGAGTGATAAGGCATAGTGGATAAAGTTTGACTGTCATAAGTGATGAAATTCACACAGATAAGTCAAAGGGGTAGAATAAGGAATAAAAGACTTGGTCGAATAAAAGCAATGAAATTCGTTAAGACGACCAAATGAATCAAAACGAAGTCCTAATGCATACCGAAAGGATTGCAACAATAATGACTTCGGTAAAATACCCGATAGATGGGTAGGAATTCAGATGTATGCGTAAACCAAGAGACGGGAGCGCGGATTAGAAAGTCAAAAGACTCGGATTTATGAGTTATGACTAAAAGAATAATAAAATTTTGCAAACAGAAGTTCGACAGGGATGTTCAACTATTTCGAGGTTGGACGAGTTAAATAAAGAAAAGGTTTGACTGTCGTAAGTGATGGATTCACATGAATATGTCAAACAGGTCAAATAAAGTATAAATACTTGATAGTCCAATAAGCACAAACCAAATAATGGAAGCGCGAGATATTGATGAACCTATGGGATAGGCCGTAAAAGAGTATAAAAAGGAAAACGCAAACCAGTGAAACCGAAGAGTTACAAACATTAAGATAAAGAACCTGGGTAATAGGTTGAAAGGAAATAGAGGCGTAAGCCAAATAACGGTAAGCGAAGAACAAACCGACGTGTAAATGACGTAAGAAGTCATAGAGTCGGGAGAATGGTCCGAATTAAAATGATTGTAGTCACGAACTACAGTTAGAGTTAACGGATTTTAAATGCAAAAAAAATGATTTTTAAACATAAACATGGTGCTTTGACACCAAACATGTATTTAAAAAACTGACATGAGTAAAGAAATGATCTACGGGATCATCATAACCTTCGGGTTATAAACACTGTAAAGGTCTACGGGACCATAATGACCTTCGAGTCATGAACGAAAAGAAAAGAACTATAGAGGCCTCGCCTTAATAAGGAGAAAGGCTAATAAAAAACCCCGAGAGGCTAAGTGAAAGAACCTACAGGTCAATAATGTAAAGCGAGGAAAATAGTTGTAACTCCCTGTGTAGAATAATAACGGAAGATAAAATTTGTATAAGTGATGAGGTTCGCTAAGTTAACCGAACGGGTTAAAATGAAGAGATCATGAAAAGTTTGGTGGACAAAAGTGAAAGATTTCACTAAAACATCTAAACGGGCTGAAATGACAAAAGAATTCACGATTATTAAATTGTGTTATTTTCACAAAAGGGCGAAGGCATTACCAAAATGACAACAGAAAGGAATAAATACTTGGACGTAAATTCCTTGATGTGAGAAATTGACATGAGTTAAAAGAAAATGTTAAACTAAAATTTAGTTTTAGTGAGAAATAACGTTTTAACAAATATAAATATTATGAGAGGAATTGGAAAACGGAAAACACTAAAAGAATGGGTGCGAAACGATATATTCGAAAAGAAGATTTTCGATAAAGAAAAGTTTATATAAACTTAAAATGATGTGATGTGATCGCGGTCAAGAAAACTAATATGGAATATAACCACGTTATGATGTAAACTATGAAATGTGAATAATAAAGGTTTGTAAGCCTCGAGAAGGCAAAATGGATATACCCGAGCGAAGGAGTATAAGGTAACCGGTGACTAATAAGTCTAACCGCCAAGATAAGTAATTAATAGAGATAAGGGACATAAGATTAAAGTAACGGCTCACGGAGCCTTACACGGGAAAAACGCATATGCTTCGAAACCAAAAGGACATTACCATACTCTTATGGTAAGATTATTGAATTCGAGCAATGCTCAAGTAATTACCGAAACTAAACCCAAGGAGATAAACCTAAAGAACTAAGTAAGAAAGGTTTCGAGGACGAAAACTCTTTAAGGGGGGTAGACTTGTAACACCCCAAAAACGGGTTTGGTAATCAAACCACGTTAATAGTGACAACGGGTAAAATACCGTTAGTGGTAAAAAAAATTAACCCGGTAAATATTAGGATTTAAATAAATAAACTTGATGTTAATTAAAAGGAGGATAAATACTTCGATAAAAAAAAGTATATAAAAGGCCCGAATTAACGAGACATAAAATAAAACGGGTTATCACTTCCCGAACCCATTGAGTTAACTAGGAATAATTAACCTAGTTAATAATATGTGATTAAGTGATGAATAGCGAATTATAGCTTCTTTCGAAACAAAACTAAACATCAGGGGCCAAAAGGGTTAACTTGAAAGTTAACTAAATAAATAACAAAACAAAAAAAGAAAAAGAAACACACGTGCGTAGGATCGACCAGGAGAAAGCTCCATGGGAGCATAACCCTAAAATCAACAAAATCTTCAAATTGGAGGATCAATCGAAGGCCAAATCAGGATTTGAATATATATAAACGATCACCTAGTCAAGGGGATCGAAAGGTATGTCAAAATTTTAACATTCATGAAGTTGTGAAAATTAGTTAACTATGCACGGTGCGATCTATGTATGAATCATAGAGGCTATGGCCGAATTAATGAAGTATGATTTCTTAGGAACAAACCCTAAGTAGAAATTTGAAGTGAAATTACTATGATTTGAATAAATTGATAATTTACCACACTTAGATAAGTGGGTTTTGACTATGTAGTGAAGATGATGATATACACATGTTTAAGATCATCATATTTGATAATAGAACTCGAACGAATCACGCGATTTGGGTGCTTGTTCATGCATGGTTGAAATGGGTTTTTTTAAACGTTATGATGAAATTTGGTAGCTATGTTCATGAAACAAGGTGTATGACATCATGTTATCTACTAATTGACAGATAAAACTTGATTTTATTAAGTGTTCGGATGAACGCTAGTGATAGGAGGAAACGGGTTTCACTCGTATATGAGAAACCCTTAGTTCTTGCGAAAATACATTAATAAATTAGTCTTGATAATCGCTTGAACTAGTTGAAGTATAGGAAACGTAATGAACTTGGGTAGAAGATATTTTAAAACGGTAGCATCATTATAATGTCTACCGGATAGTTGATAAGATCGCCTAAATAAGTTATTGAACGCAAATATGTAATTCATACGATTAAGGGTAATTGACTTTTAAAAGTCAAATTTATCAATGATGAAGTCAAATAGTAGTTTCGACATAGAATTCGTAAGATGGAATAGTCGTATGTGATAATGACTAAACTAACCGTCTTACGAATTATGATAATAGTTGACGCTCGACAAGCTAGGTGAAAGCTTGGGAAAGAAGCGGGTCAAATGGAGCGAGTATGCGAAAAAAGAGCATAACTGGATGCAAGGTAAGTGAAACTTACACCTTATTGTAGATCTATTCTATAAGTTGTAAGTACAATAGAAATAATATTCGAAATATGGTTACCGACGCGGAATGATACGGGTCGGAACTAAAAACAAGTGTTAAAAACCATAGTAATGGTAAAACGGGGTGGAACGGTAAATTAGTCACGAAAAGACTAAGATAAAATGAGTTTTCGTACGGCTACTTATTAAGTAAGCTTAAACTAATAAAAAGTGTAAAACGGATCAAATGGTAATATTAATACCATTTGACAATTTGCGACTAATAAGTGTATGTCGAGTCTCATGCTCGCAGGATGAACGGCTCGTGAATTAGCGATGCTATGAAATAGCAAATAAGTGAAGACAAGGTATTAAAACGGGTCAATATGTTGATCCGAGTCAGGTACGCATGATTATGTTGTAGTTAAAAGTGCTATATTGGTCAAATATTTGGTGAGAGTCTTTCGTCGTAAAATAAGAGACTGGGATTGACCAAAAAGCCCTTAGTGGCTAAATCGGGCAAACGACCTTTAGAAGCCGTTTAGAAACTTGTATTATAAATATGTAACCCTTAGATACATGTAAGAGTTGTAGGCATATACATTGTAGGTTAAATGCCTAAAAACGGGCCAATCATGTAAAATGACTAAACGAAGGGTAAAAATTTGGAATTATGGGGTCTTTATGTAAATCCACCACAAAAAAATAGTTGTGGTGGAATGTAAGTAGCTATTTAAATATGGGAACGCGAGTTGTGAAAAGAGAAGAGCGGATTTGATGCTTTAATGCATAAAATCCCCTAAACGGGTCAAAATGAATTATGCGCGTAACTTGGGTGTTTGCCGCGTAATTCACAAAAGTTATGAATCAAAGATAGAGATTTTGAGTTAAATACTTTGGTATATGATTCATGATTAACTAGAAATAAGTTTGGAGGTCTTAAACACAAACGGGTCAAAATGTGGATTTTGAATAATAAGCCGAATGCTTAAAAATTTAGAATTTTATTAGTTTGAATGTCGGATTTTAACTCCATGTGATGGAGAATTAAATTACGGACGCGTAGGAAAAAGAATCACGTAAAACGGATATGTAGAACGAGAGTTATGAAGTTTCAAAGTTTGAATTTTGGTTTAAGGTTGAGCTGGGCAAGTTCAGCAGCAAATAAAGGAACCTTCTGTCGAAAATAGGGTGTGGCGTAGCGCGACGCCCCAAGGGGTCGAAAATTGTTTGAATTTAGTTGTTTTGCCTCATGAACTTGTTTTAACATGTCTTTAACTTATCAAAACTAACTTTATTGTTGGTTTTGATATTAGGAGATGTAGGTGGCATTCCGGATGAAGATCAAGCGATTAACAAGAACCGAACACACCTCTTAATGAAGCTTCCGCTTTTGATCTTGTTATGTTTCATACAAGTGGATTATGTAAACACTTTTAACTATGTTTTGGATGTTGTAAACATGTTTAAACACCAGTAATGTAAAAATTTTTGATAAGTGGCATTTTCTTATAAAATGCTTACTGTAATTATATATATTAATATTAAATGAGTATAGGTGTTACATAAATGAATTCAAAATCCTTCCTATATATGAAGGAATTAAAGTAAATTCATTGGAATCTTCGACTGTTTCAACCCACACCGTTTCTACCCGTATCGTTTTGAATCAAATCGTTTCGACGCGAACCGTTTCGACCCGTACCTTTTCGACGCGAATCATTTCGACCCGTACCGTTTCGAATCGAACTGTTTCGACGCGAACCGTTTTGACCCGTACCATCTAGACGCGTACCACGCCCAACGCCGCTAACCCACACCGCTTCCACACCCCACTTTTTGGGGTGGTACGGTGGACCCCACTATCGCCACGTGTCGAGCAAAGCCCCCAACCCAAGCCCCACCACTCCCCGAAGTCTTAGAAGTTGACATTTTACAAGAAGAAATTACATGTTAACACGCGACCGAACACACAAGACGTAATATAATCGGTGATTCGATTGATGAATATGAAAACGTACAAGCACCTGAATCACGATGTCACTTTCTCTCTCTAGCCTCTAGCTCTCCAAGTCTTCAAATGAGCAAAAGTCTCAATGTCTAACCCTAAGACTTCTATTTATAGGCCTTGGAATTAATGAGACTTCTCACTAATTACCAAAATACCACCTTGCTATTTCTATCTAATTATTACAATATAAAGCTCAAGAATTCCTCTATTTCAGCTACGAATTGGATTTGACGAAGGCGATAGACATAAATGCACCAACAGGTGGCTATGTTCATGAAACTAGGTGTATGAGATCATGTTATCTACTAATTGATAGATAAAACTTGATTTTATTAAGTGTTCGGATGAACGCTAGTGATAGGAGGAAACAGGTTTCACTCGTATATGAGAAACCCTTAGTTCTTGCGAAAATACTTGAATAAATTAGTCTTGATAATCGCTTGAACTAGTTGAAGTATAGGAAACGTAATGAACTTGGGTAGAAGATATTTTAAAACGGTAGCATCATTATAATGTCTACCGGATAGTTGATAAGATCGCCTAAATAAATTATTGAACACAAATATGCAATTCATACGATTAAGGGTAATTGACTTCTAAAAGTCAAATTTATCAATGACGAAGTCGAATAGTAGTTTCGACATAGAATTCGTAAGATGGAATAGTCGTATATGATAATGACTAAACTAACCGTCTTACGAATTATGATGATAGTTGACGCTCGACAAGCTAGGTGGAAGCTTGGGAAAGAAGCGGGTCAAATGGAGCGAGTACGCGGAAAAAGAGCATAGCCGGATGCAAGGTAAGTGAAACTTACACCTTATTGTAGAATACGTATCTATTATATAAGTTGTAAATACAATAGAAATAATATTCGAAATATGGTTACCGATTCGGAATGATACGGGTTGGAACTAAAAACAAGTGTTAAAAACCATAGTAAGGGTAAAATGGGGTGGAACGGTAAATTAGTCACGAAAAGACTAAGATAAAATGAGTATTCGAACGGCTACTTATTAAAGAAGCTTAAACTAATAAAAATAGTAAAACGGATCAAATGGTAATATTGATAACATTTGACAATTTGCGACTAATAAGTGTATGTCGAGTCTCATGCTCGCAGGATGAACGGCTCGTGAATTAGCGATGCTATGAAATAGCAAATAAGTGAAGACAAGGTATTAAAACGGGTCAATATGTTGATCCGAGTCAGGTACGCATGATTATGTTGTAGTTAAAAGTGCTATATTGGTCAAATATTTGGTGAGAGTCTTTCGTCGTAAAATAAGAGACTAGAATTGACCAAAAAGCCCTTAATGGGTAAATCGGGCAAACGACCTTTAGAAGCCGTTTAGAAACTTGTATTATAAATTTGTAACCCTTAGATACATGTAAGAGTTGTAGGCATATACTTTGTAGGTTAAATGCCTAAGAACGGGTCAATTATGTAAAATGACTAAACGAAGGGTAAAAATTTGGAATTAGGGGTCCTTATGTAAATCCACCACAAGAAAATAGTGGTGGTGGAATGTAAGTAACTATTTAAATATGGGAACGCGAGTTGTGAAAAGAGAAGAGCGGATTTGATGCTTTAATGCACAAAAATCCCCTAAACGGGTCAAAATGAATTATGCGCGTAACTTGGGTGTTTGCCCTGTAATTCACAAAAGTTATGAATCCAAGATAGAGATCTTGAGTTAAATACTTTGGTATATGATTCATGATTAACTAGAAACAAGTTTGGAGGTCTTAAACACAAACGGGTCAAAATGTGGATTTTGAATAATAAGCCGAGTGCTTAAAAATTTAGAATTTTATTAGTTTGAATGTCGGATTTTAACTCCATGCGATGGAGAATTAAATTACGGACGCGTAGGAAAAAGAATCACGTAAAACGGATATGTAGAACGAGAGTTATGAAGTTTCAAAGTTTGAATTTTGGTTTAAGGTTGAGCTGGGCAAGTTCAGCAGCAAATAAAGGAACCTTCTGTCGAAAATAGGGCGTGGCGTAGCGCGACATCCCGTAGCGTAGCGCGAAGCCCCAAGGGGACGAAAATTGTTTGAATTTTGTTGTTTTGACTCATGAAACTTGTTTTAACATGTATTTAACTTATCAAAACTAACTTTATTGTTGGTTTTGATATTAGGAGATGTAGGTGGCATTCCGGATGAAGATCAATGATTAACAAGAACCGAACACACCTCTTAATGAAGCTTCCGCATTTGATATGTTATGTTTCTTACAAGTGGATTATGTAAACACTTTTAACTATGTTTTGGATGTTGTAAACATGTTTAAACACTCGTAATGTAAAAGTTTTTGATAGGTGGCATTTTCTTATAAAATGCTTACTTTAATTTTATATATTAAAATTAAATGACTATGGGTGTTACAAGTTGGTAATCAGAGCTCAAGGTTAAAGAGTAAAGCGTGTTCGGTTTGAGGCTTGATCGCATAATCCGGTAAGTACATGTATTTTTAATGGTTTAGCATGTTAAAGTTTTGTAAACAACACATGAGGTTATCGTTTAATACACGTTACACCAATCAAATCAATAGAGGATTGATATAGTCGACGAAATTACGTGTGTAGACACGTATAATAGAAAAGCCTTGTATTATAATACGGGCGTTTATTAATGTCGAAATTACTAATTTTTGTAAATGTTTTAATTGAAGGATACTCGCACCTAAAGATGGCGAGAGTGTAATAAGTGACGGATATGACAGAGGAATGGTCCGATGTATGACAAGTAGAGCATACTCACCAAGGACTAAATCGCGTAACAATCGCGAATAAGAGTAATGGCAAGGAAAGCCCGTCGGGGCAAGCATTACCAGGTGCACGTTTTACATTTAATCGCACAAATAGCAATATGCAACAAACATGTAGAGAATGACTATTGCATACGTAGAATAAAACATGGAAAACCTGAATAAGACACCTATTCAGGATGATGTTTCCAAGAGAAAAATTTAGTAGAAAAATGTGTTATTCACGATTGTGAATAACAAAACAACAATAGAGTTAGTTTATGTGGAAACTTGGACGGCGGTAATTATCCAAGTGAATAATTCTCAATATTATGCTAATAAGAAAAGTAGAGATCACATTAACGAATGTGATTACATAATAGTTTGATAGAAAGAAAACATTTTATATGTTCAAGGGCAAAACAAGTAAAACTAATAATTGTCGTTTAGCAATTAAATAAAGTTTTATGGAATGAAATCAAAGATATAGAAAGATTAGAGGCGTTACTTACATGGGGTGCAATGTGAAAATTATAAAAAGGTCATGTGTACCATGTGTTGATCGCTTACTCTGGCCAAGTAAGTAGTGAACACATGATACCATGAACTTCTTATGATGGACACATTTACGTCCGATGTAGTAAGGACGGGGTGAATGGGACGAACTAAAAGGTACCCAAAACTGATCAAATAAGTAAACTATTTTATAATAAACGTAAACGCAAGCCTGATGATGGAAGCGTATTACGTTAGTATAACGAGCCCAAGGGAAAGGATAAGAATCAAAGTGAATGAAAATACAAACCAACTAATGAGAGGGCTAAGGCATAGTGGATAAAGTTTGACTGTCATAACTGATGAAATTCACACTGACAAGTCAAAGGGGTAGAATCAGGAATAAAAGACTTGGTCGAATAAAAGCAATGAAATTCGTTAAGACGACCAAATGAATCAAAACGAAGTCCTAATGCATACCGGAATTCAGATGTATGCGTAAACCAAGAGACGGGAGCGCGGATTAGAAAGTCAAAAGACTCGGATTTATGAGTTATGACTAAAAGAATAATAAAATTTTGCAAACAGAATTTCGATAGGAATGTTCAACTATTTCGAGGTTGGACGACTTAAATAAAGAAAAGGTTTGACTGTCGTAAGTGATGGATTCACATGAATATGTCAAACTGGTCAAATAAAGTATAAATACTTGATGGTCCAATAAGCGCAAACCGAATAATGGAAGCGCGAGATATTGATGAACCTATGGGATAGGCCGTAAAAGAGTATAAAAAGGAAAACGCAAACCAGTGAAACCGAAGAGTTACAAACATTAAGATAAAGAACCCGGGTAATAGGTTGAAAGGAAATAGAGGCGTAAGCCAAATAACGGTAAGCGAAGAACAAACTGACGTGTAAATGACGTAAGAAGTCATAGAGTCGGGAGAATGGTCCGAATTAAAATGATTGTAGTCACGAACTACAGCTAGAGTTAACGGATTTTAAATGCAAAAACAAATGATTTTCAAACATAAACATGGTGCTTTGACACCAAACATGTATTTAAAAAAATGACATGAGTAAAGAAATGATCTACGGGATCATCATAACCTTCGGGTTATAAACAGTGTAAAGGTCTACGGGACCATAATGACCTTCGAGTCATGAACGAAAAGAAAAGAACTATAGAGGCCTCACCTTAATAAGGAGAAAGGCTAATGAAAAACCCCGAGAGGCTAAGTGAAAGAACCTACGGATCAATAATGTAAAGCGAGGAAACTGGTTGTAACTCCCTGCATAAAATAATAACGGAAGATAAAATTTGTATAAGCGATGAGTTTCGCTAAGCTAACCGAACAGGTTAAAATGAAGAGATCATAAAAATTTTGGTGGACAAAAGTGAAAGATTTCACTAAAACATCTAAACGGGCTGAAGTGACAAAAGAATTCACGATTATTAAATTGTGTTATTTTCACAAAAGGGCGAAGGCATTACCAAAATGACAACAGAAAGGAATAAATCATTGGACGTAAATTCCTTGATGTGAGAAATTGACATGAGTTAAAAGAAAATGTTAAACTAAAATTTAGTTTTAGTGAGAAATAACGTTTTAACAAATATAAATATTATGAGAGGAATTGGAAAACGGAAAACACTAAAAGAAAGGGTGTGAAACGATATATTCGAAAAGAAGATTTTCGATAAAGAAAAGTTTATATAAACTTAAAATGATGTGATGTGATCGCGATCAAGAAAACTAATATGTAATATAACCACGTTATGGCGTAAACTATGAAATGGGAATAATAAAGGTTTGTAAGCCTCGAGAAGGCAAAATGGATATAACCGAGTGAAGGAGTATAAGGTAACCGGTGACTAATAAGTCTAACCGCCAAGATAAGTAATTAATAGAGAGAAGGGACATAAGATTAAAGTAGTGGCTCACGGAGCCTTACACGGGAAAAGCGCATATGCTTCGAAACCAAAAGGACATTACCATACTCTTCTAGTAAGATTATTGAATTCGAGCAATGCTCAAGTAATTACCGAAACTAAACCCATGGAGATAAACCTAAAGAACTAAGTAAGAAAGGTTTCGAGGACGAAACCTCTTTAAGGGAGGAGACTTGTAACACCCCAAAAACGGGTTTGGTAATCAAACCACGTTAATAGTGAAAACGGGTTAAAATACCGTTAGTGGTAAAAAATTAACCCGGTCAATATTAGGATTTAAATAAATAAACTTGATGTTAATTAAAATGAGGATAAATACTTCGAGAAAAAAAAAGTATATAGAAGGCCCGCATTAACGGGACATAAAATAAAACGGGTTATCACTTCCCGAACCCATTGAGTTAACTAGGAATAATTAACCTAGTTGATAATATGTGATTAAGAGTGATGAAAAACGAATTATAGCTTCTTTGGAAACAAAACTAAACTTGAGGGGCCAAAAGGGTTAACTTGAAAGTTAACTAAATACATAACAAAAAAAAAAAGAAACACACACATGTGTGTGTGTAGGATCGACCAGGAGAAAGCTCCATGGGAGCCTAACCCTAAAATCAACAAAATCTTCAAATTGGAGTATCAATCGAAGGCCAAATCAGGATTTGAATATATATAAACGATCACCTAGTCAAGGGGATCGTAAGGTATGTCGAAATTTTAACATTCATGAAATTGTGAAAATTAGTTAACTTTGCATGGTACGATCTATGTATGAATCGTAGAGGCTATGGCCGAATTAATGAAGTATGATTTCTTAGTAACAAACCCTAAGTAGAAATTTGAAGTGAAATTGCTATGATTTGAATAAATTGATGATTTACCCACACTTAGATAAGTGAGTTTTGACTATGTAGTGAAGATGATGATATACACATGTTTAAGATCATCATATTTGATAATAGAAACAAGGCACTCGAACGAATCTCGCGATTTGGGTGCTTGTTCATACATGGTTGAAATGGATTTTTTTAAACGTTATGATGAAATTTGGTAGCTATGTTCATAAAACTAGGTGTATGAGATCATGTTATCTACTGATTGATAGATAAAACTTGATTTTATTAAGTGTTCGGATGAACGCTAGTGATAGGAGGAAACGGGTTTCACTCGTATATGAGAAACCCTTAGTTCTTGCGAAAATACATGAATAAATTGGTCTCGATAATCGCTTGAGCTAGTTGAAGTATAGGAAACGTAATGAACTTGGGTAGAAGATATTTTAAAACGGTAGCATCATTATAATGTCTACCGGATAGTTGATAAGATCGCCAAAATAAATTATTGAACGCAAATATGCAATTCATACGATTAAGGGTAATTGACTTTTTAAAGTCAAATTTATCAATGATGAAGTCGATTAGTAGTTTTGACATAGAATTCGTAAGATGGAATAGTCGTATGTGATAATGATTAAACTAATCGTCTTACGAATTATGATGATAGTTGACGCTCGACAAGCTAGGTGGAAGCTTGGGAAAGAAGCGGGTCAAATGGAGCGAGTACGCGG